>VZUI01043263.1:0-20263 GCA_013401135.1 Cettia cetti
TGCAGCTCTGTGGAGTAGAGATGATCCTGTAGAAAAGTCCAGGGATGGCGAGATGGGTCCAGTCTTCCTCTGAGGAAATCTAGTGTAGGAACTGAACTCTCTGGTATTTTCCCTCTCCCTTTTATCCAGGTAGGAAGTCCAGGCTTCCCCCCAACACTGGATGGAGCATCTCACAATGGGATGATGGAATGTGTCATGTGATTGGGGAGTCTTAATGGGCCATTATCAGCTGATATCCCAGTGAGGGGGGGCGGGGAATGAGTGATGAAAGAGATAAGGAACACTACCCCACCCGGTTTTAACAGCTGGGTCATTATCAGAAAGCATCCACCCCCTTCCCCCGGCAGTTACAAGAGACAAAGAAAATAAAAAAGACACATTTCCCCAACTGCTTTCAACAGATTATATAGAATACACATTTTTTTGTTCCATAACCCAAGACAGCAATGGATGTAAAGGAAAGGGTATTGCTGAGCCAGCAAATCACCATCTACAGCTTTATGACAAGATAAAATGTGATTTATTTGACCTAGTAGCACTTTTGTACATACTAAGTGTAGTAGCACACTGGCAGCATGGTTTGCATTGGTGTAAGAGATAAATATGGAATTTAGCACTTCTGCCTCTGACCCTGCTTCATTCATGCATAGCCACAGCATAGGTGTAAAGAAGGAAGCCCAACCCTACTACTCTACCACTGTTAACACATGCCTCTGTTTGACATCCCTGCTCATCTCCCTGCAGGTCTTGGAGACAAGTGAAAGCTTCGGCCTTTACAAATGTTGATCACAACAAACGTAGTTACTTTTTTTTTTTTTTTTTTTAAATTTTGTAGGTCCTTTTAATTTGTAGAGGACATTTGGAAAACTATAGACCTCTCTTATGTAAGTTGGAATGAAAGACATTTGCTGAGCTAGTCAGGAAAGAGATAAGATTTGGTACAGGAGAGGATAAAAGAAATTAAATTAGAAGTACTGGCAAAGCCTTGAGTAGAAGATAGCACAGCATCTGCTTCTACTGTACTGACTTTAATCAGTGATATCAGATTTTTGTCCTTACTGCTTCCATGAGAACTGAATTTATACACAGAAGTTAGAAGAAAAATGATAGGGGAATCTGTAGACATTGTGCCTGGGTATAACTAGTGTTAATAATCTATAAATTCAATAAGCATCAGATTTAATCTTGTATCTCCTAAGGAAATAATGAGGGAAATATGATATGGAAAAGGGGCAGCTGATAGCTGATGTTTCATTTTGAAATGAGCTAGCAGGAGTAGAAAATCCCCTTCATTTCCAAGTGTTTGCAAGAGTTTTAAATTCAGGATAAAATTTTTTTTGGGAAAAAAGAAAACGTATGCCTTGTGCAATATGCTGTCTGTATCACTGATCAAAAATTCTGTATTATGGAGTCTACCTAATGTATGCCTTATACAATATAGCTGCTGTAAAACACAATGGTAAGAATTTGAGAACATTTTGAGAGTAATCCAGAATATATAATATCAAAAAAGACTGTAGATTTTTAAATATATTTAATTGTATGCAGTTGACTGCAGTAATAGTACTGGATCTGACAGAAAAAATCCTGATGAATGATTTATTATTTTATTTTACTAGTACTTCTGCTGCAGAGCAGCCCTGACCAAAAGCAAACAAAGCACCTTGTTGGCACTAATGTGGTGTTTTCCATGCTCAGAGCACTGGAAAATAATTAAATTTCATTAAATTGTTGTTATAGATATGGTACAGTAGTATTGACTGAGACTGGAAGTTTTACTGTACCTGGCAATGTACTTTGATATACCAAGTCTCTAAAGAATTTATAAATAGACCACACGGATAAAAGTCATTGATAAGATTTCACAATCAGTGCTTGTTTGGAGAAGAGTTGCTGCCATCTACTTTACAGAGGGAGTTAAACTAGAGTGAAAAATAAAGTGCCTTGCCAAAGATTGCACAGAGTATCTAGTGGTATGGTTATTGTTTGCCACTAAACATGGACTGAATGAAAGATATAAGGCTGCAAAATGAAAAATTTTGATACATAGCTAATTTTTAACAAGTTAAAAGAAATATGAGATAGCATTTTAAAACTCAAAGGAAGTGATGTTCAGATAATGTATCTGTTGTCAGGAAAATGACCTAGCCTGAGAGCAGTCTGATATTTTACATATTAAATATACCTCTCTAGTTGTGCAAGATTTACATGGGCTGTTTCCAGGCTGATACATGTCCCAGAAGTAAGAGTGAGAAGGGGATGATCATTTGGTGCTCAGATAGATGGGAAACAGTTCCGTATTGTCAAGAAGACTTTGATGGCAGGAACAATGTGTGAAAAACACCAGAAAGATCTTGAAGAGCAATTATAGGCAAGTGGGCAGGGGACACAAAAAAGGGAGAAGAGGGATATAAGGAAGAAGTGGAGATTTTCATGGAAGCATGAGAAAATTCCTCAGAGTATAGAAAAGCTGAAAGCAGGTTTTGAAGAGAAGAATGTGATTAGAATGGTGGGGAAGAAGTGTGATTTTTTTTTTAGCAGCCTAATTGGTACTACTGAATGAAAAGGAAGGAAGGAAGACAATAGTAGTTAATTACAAAGAATGTCAGTAACACAGAAAGAAAATGTTTAGAGGAAGGAGGATTTTTTGGACCCAAACAAACATCAAGGGAAGAACCCAAAATTTATAGGTGCTCCCATATATGCACATCACAGAGATTCCCTTTAAAACTTGCTGTACAGAAACAGAAATTGTAGAAGATAATCAGACTGAAAATTGTGAGCAGCTAGTGAATGATCAGCAAGTCTTCGTATTCTCAGGCCTGCTGCCATTTGTCCAGAGATCAAAATGGGAATTTCAAATGAATAGTTTAGCTGCCTTTCCTATTGAAGAATATAATTTATATTTGCTTAATAGTTTCTGAGAACCTTAGATGATTTAAACCAAAGTATTGAGCCTTTGCTCTTGTGCGTTAGACAGCAGCATGTGCAGCATGAGCAACAATCAGACCACGTTACGTGGGTGTATCTGTTTAGGAGCTGCTAACCCAGATGTGTAGCTGGCTCTCCATAGCCAGTCAACTGTCTATATTTTTTAAGGAGGAAGAAGGGGAAAGGTGTCATTTAAAACATGTAGGCATAAATATGTGGCAAATTGTTCTGAGAATATCCATGCTATGTGTAGACCCCTGAACTGCTGCACCTGCTTTTGACTGGTGGAGGCTTCAATGTCCAAGTGCAACACACAGGAACCTTACACCAACACACACACAGAGCCACAAAATCATGGCACGGTGCAGCTTTTAAAGGGATCTCTCAGCAGTCATCACCTGACAAGGGCTGCAGTTCGAGATTAGCAGGGTCACCTCAGTGGGGTGGGCTTGAGTAGTTCAACAGCTTTGTAACACATTTGTACAGTTAAAACAGCACATCAGTGACAATGCACATAAATTTTAATCAGCCTACTTCAACTGGGCAATGGACAAAGATAATATGCTGGAAGGAGAGCAAGAGGGAGTCAGGAGCGGGAAAGGGAGCAAGAACTCTGCTGGAATACATATTAAATTTCAAGTCTTAAGAGGGAAGTGCAAAAACTAAGAAAACATATTATAAGAAGTCACAAAGGGTATGCCCTGGCAGTAAATCATCCCTAAATGACAAGTGCAAGCAGGAATGTATTCTTTAATCATGCCCTTTAGCAGGCTGGTACCCTTACTAATTCGTCTTAGGGTGGGGCGTGGGAGGGTGGGAGGGTTAGGCCCTGGCTGGGCCAGCAGAGCCTGGCTGTGCACAGCACAGCTGCGTTTTCTCAAGGTTCTTGAGAACCGGAAAAAGTCCTTTTGAGCCTTGGGCTGATACATTGTACCATCTTTTGTGCAGCTGTAATTTTGACAGGGGGAGCCAATTTGAACTTCTGTAATCCTCAGCCCCAGACACCTCCAACGCCTGAGACTGTGTGTGTGTGGTTTTTTTTTCCAAAGGTTTTTCAGCTGTGCTCTTGAGAAAGCCATTCCATCCAAAGAAAGGAAGGGAGGGGGGAGGAAAAAACATCTGTCTGACTTTGTCCAGGAGATTGTTTCTATAGCTGTAGCATTTTTAAAAGCAAGCGAAAAAAAAGTTATTTTTCCAAGCCAGACTACCCATATTTTTCATTTTTTATATCCTCCTCTGTGATGGACATCATTTCCTGCCCCTCCTTTCTTTCAACCGCTGTTGAAAAAAAAATAAAAAGAAGGGGAAAAATAAACCCAAGAAACCCATTGAAACTTGACTTAGAATTGCACAATGATCTTAAATTTTCCCAAGACTTATATTTTGGGAAGGAGCTGTTTTATGAATGGATATAAGGCTGACACATGAAACGCGTGGGATCTGTCTGAGTGCCTTGTCTGGGTCAGCTGTGACATCTGGCTCTTATGAATCTGACGTATTGTGACTCACTAATACACGAATAGTAATCCTTGATAGTATCCACTTGTGATGCTTTGCGAGTGTTGTCACAAACAACATCAAATGCCAGAGAACAGCCTTAATTCTGGCCTGCCCCACAGCCCCAGGCTGAGATGGCTGTGTGGGTGCAGTGCTAGGTGGGGTATCAGCTGGCTCACCTCATTCCCTCAGCAGCCTGGTGGTTCCCTGGGGTGCTTCTGGGCTTGTGGGTGATCTCAACTCACCAGTCATAGAATCACAGACTCATAAAACATAATGAGTCAGAAGGAAACCATCAGGATTATCAAGTCCAACTCCTCGCCCTGCACAGGATACCCCAAAAATTATACCATGTGTCTGAGAGATTCATTCTGTAATAATCAAATACACCTGAAGAAAATTCAGTTTGTGTGTTTCCCTTTGTGTTTTCTACAGGGAAGAGCCTGCACTGTTGCATGTCTGGTGGGTCCTGCCATTGGTGGAGAGAGTGATTTGTGGTACAGGTCCTCTCTGATGTTCATTGTTGCCAAGGCTGTAAGGACAGAAAACCAATACTAACATCCATCAGTTGAAATGAGGTTTGGTATCAAAGGAATTTTTGTACCAACACCTTGATCTGTGTGTGGCATTGCTGCAAAATGGTCATAGTCATGATAGGGCAAAGTATGCAAATTAACATAGCCCTCCTGATGCCTGTGGAATTGCCTAGACCAACTGAAAGAATCTCTTGTGGTGTGAAAAGGCACTCAGTGTAGTGACATGGTTCAGAATAAAACACATCCAGAAATTCAGGAGTGAGTTGATGAGAGGGGAGTTCACTTCATTTAACAGCAACTTTTTTTTCTAACGTGTTCCTAAAACTAAGGGACTCGTGAATTCAGGGTAGTTCAAAAGGTGAGGCAAAAGTATGTATAAAGTCTGACTTGTGTTTCCTGCACCTCTTCTAGCTGGAGAGACTCCTTAGGGTGGGCTATTAAAAGCTCTGGTTTTATAGCTTTGGCTGTTTGGCTGTAAAAATCTTGATAACTGGTTTTCTGAAGTGCTGCATAAAAATTTGATTAGTTTTTGAAATTTGCTACCATGATGCAAGGCTACAAGTGGACTAACTAGATAGAAAGCAGTGACAATGGTGAGGGCAAGTGGTGATGTGCTGAGAGACCATGATAACCCTAGCTCCTTTAGATGACAGGAATATCATGGACAAGCTCAGAGAATAGGCACAACAAGATCATTTAATCCCCAGATAGCTATCTGGGGAAAACTCTGCTCTAAGTCATTTTTATATGAGGAGGGATAGGCAGTTGGAATTTTTCTGCCTGTGGCTAGAGTTCACACATTGTCTCTGTAAAATATTAGAGTGGAGAGAAGGCAGTGATTTATTGGTGGTTTTGTGTTATAGCACTACCTAAGATGCCTAGTGATAGGTGAAGGCTCCTGCAGCCTGCAGCATGTTAATTGTGCTAAGCAGCCTTCAGACACAAAACAACATGCAGCACTGAAAAACTGATCATTCAAATGCAAGACAAGGGATGAGTGATAAATCTTGAAACAGGAGAAGAAAAGAGCTTCAGAAGCTTTTTTGTTGTTTTGTTTCCTTGAAATTTCCCTACACATGAACAAAATAAATCTGGAAGAGCCAAGAAACTTGTAATGGATGAAATGTTTTACACATATGTGATGGAAAACTCTATTCTGTTAAGTCAAAAAGCAGCTTCTGAAAAACTTAATGTGGCTAGGAAGTCACAGGTGCCTGACCCTTCTGGCTGTGCTACCTCAATGCTGCGTATGCTTGGACTTCTTTCACCACTTTTTCAAACTTGCCATATGGGGAGATCATATTCTGCTAATCTGAATCTTCCAGAACACTTTGCAGGACCTCGTGCCAGAGAAGATTCCCCACATCTTACCCTTTTATCCTCATACAGGAGCATTAGCAAACTAAATATCTCTCATTTCAACTTCCTCCCAGGCCCACTTTTTTGGCTCATGGATCACATATCTTTTAAGAAGCTGTTTTTCAGCTGACATTTAAATTAAGTTCATATCCTTAAGGTTGATTTCTAATGTTTCCTTGGAAAGGAAAAAAAAAGGAGAATACAAACACACATATACAGACACACATCCTTACCATGTGAATTTTTTGTTGAACTTAAATAATTCAGAGTACTCAGTAATACATGCTTCTGGAGACTTGGCATCTCAAGCTCATCTTCATGGTGGGTAACCATTCACCAGAGCAATACCTTGCTCAAGGGACTAATAATAGGCTGTACATGGGGCTTTTGCACCTCTAATATGCTGGTTCAAATTAGCTTAGGTCTGTTGTGATTGCAAAAGTTCATTACCATGTGATGTTTGTTTGGTGATCCTCAACCAGCAAAGAGATGTCGGGCTCATAAAAGGGAGCAGAGGAAGAGAGCTGTGGTTACCGCACTGGGCTGAAGCACCAGATTTCTTGGTCTCCTTTCCAGATCTGCCACAGATTGTATAGCCATAGGCAAGTCCTCTGTAAATGGTGATAATATCCTCCCGAGAACATTGTGAGGATATGTTCATTATTGTCACTGGGATGCTCAAATGCATTGGGAATAAGGAGCTTGGTAGAACTAGAAAAGCAGCTATTGTGTATTGGCAAGGCCAGGAAGAGGCTGTGAGATGGATGGGTGTAATAAATGGTCTGCAAATGAGCTGTATGCTTATAAATGATCTGTACACTCTCAGCGCCTGGACATAACATCTCTAAATGGGAGATGAATTACTACTCCTGTATGACTTTTCCCATGGATATACAAATAGGAAACTGATGGTAGAAGTTTATGTGCATTTTTTAAAGGGAGGTAATGCTTGAGATAAATACTCTGAGTCTCCTGGCCAGCTGCAAGCAGAATATATCAGCCTTCAACCCTGTCATTTTGGTATACATCAGCAAATGCCAGTCTAGGCTGTTGCTTGGTCCTCTGTATGGAGTAAGCTTTGGTGTTATGGTTGACAGGGCACCCAAGGATGCTGCCCGGAGAATGTCTTGCTCTGTATTTTTGGACTAAACCTTTGCTTTCACCCCAGTTCTGCATAAGGAGAAGCAGAATGGGACCCACCTATGCAGGAGCCACCTGAGTCACATTTCTTCTGCTCCCCCCAGGTCGGAGTGAGGTGGAAGGGTTTACAATTTGCAGGGTACCACAATGTTCCTGCTCTTTTTCAAGCTGTTAGAGCAGGAGGAAGTAGAAGCCAGTATTACTTCTCTGTTTGCCAACAGATGCTTACCCCCTGCATGTCCAGGCCCCCTGTTAGAGTACAAACACACTTGTTACCACAAGAAAGAGTAAGAAGGAGTAGGCTTCTGCTCCAGGAAGGCTCCTGCCTCCAGGAATTTTTCAGTGGAAGAGATATGCTCCACAGAGTACGTGTTATTGGGGATGGCCTTACAGCTCTTAACGGGTGCAGAAGGTATTTTTTGAAGTGTGAAGTATTTTTGCTAGGTTGTTAAAACTCAAACTTCAGCTGTTTTGTAATAGCCAACCTCTGCTTACTTCTAACACCTGGGAACCAGTTTGTTTCTGCTGATGGTCCTGTTGAGATTGGAATGATCTGTGTGAATAAAAAGTAGATATGTTTACAGAATTGGACTCTGAGCTCATTCTGCTGCCTCTTACAGTGGTTTTGAAGCTTTTTCTTATCTTGTTTTATCTTAAGTATTTTGCTAAAGGTACATTGAATGGTTAAGAGGGTTGGGTTTTTTTTTGGTTTTTTTTTTTTTGGTTTTTTTTTTTTTTTGGTGCAACAGAAACAGAAGAGCGAATGTTGTGGTTTGACATTTGAGAGAAAAGGAGCTAATTACTGTTACCCAAATTAGCTTTGGTCAGGAGTAAACTTAAAAAGTGGAGCCACATGGAGAAGTGTTTCCTTTACGTTAGGGAGCAGTTACCAAAGCTGTTCCGTTGATTCACTGGGGAGGCTCCAGTGCATCTGTGCAAGCAAGCCCAGAGCAACCTGATCCTTCCAACCGAAAATCCTCCTGCTATGCCTGCATTTCAGACAGGCGTGCTGAACTACTTCTGTGCTCTTCCCAACTTCTCAGAGCACTTGCTTCACAGTATTTGCAAAGTCTCTAACTGGCACAACTACACTGCTCTGGATAACGTATTTTCCAGTGAACTGGAGGTCTGACTGTGAAAGTAGCCCTTCCCTTCATGCAATCTTTCATTCCTTTAGGCTGGGGAGTATATTTTATATCAGAAACTCAGGACATAGGTTCACATTTATTAACTAATAGCAAAGTAAAAAGGAAACTGCTGATATGTTCCTAAAAGAAACAACTATGGATTAAACCAGAGAGTGATTCAGAGAGTCTCTCTTGATCTTTTTGCAAAATGCTGAGTGCTTCATACTCTTGAGAATATGAGCTCACTATTATTTGAATATTATGCCAGCTTAACAATTCTTAGTGTCACTTGCATGAATAAGTAAAATTACTATATGTCATCATGGATTTCCTTAAGCTGTAAAAATTAATCATGGCAGTAAGTGTTTTCAGGACTTGAACTTTTAATATTATTTCCAGTGATCATAACACTGGGGGGAGAGGCAGGGAAGGACTGAGACAGAACTGAAAAATCGTATGTTGAAAATTTTATCATTTGACGGGAAAGTATCAGGTAAAACTGTTCCTGGGAAAGACCTAGTGGAAAAAAGTGTTGAGATGTGGGTAAGTGCTGCCAACCTCCTGTTTCAAATTCTGCTTTTGTGCTGTCTAGCCTTGGTTTGGCCCTACAGAAGTCTGTGCAATTACACCAGCCTTGTGTTGCATTTCTGGAACAAAGATATATGCCTTCACTGTTCTTAACCAAATGTTTCCTTTACCAAATAACCATCATTTTTGTCCGTTTCTGAACTACTCCATGTTATGGGATCTGGACTGAGCAATGACAGTCAGGAGCTAAGTATAAATTTCCTGCAAAGTTTGAGGTGCTTTTGAAGTAGGATTTTCATTCAGTTTGTTCTCTAAATATGAATTTAATGTAACTAAGGGACTGAGTTCCCATAAAAAATGTAATAGCAACAGGCATATATTAGAAAGGTTTAATGATTTTGATACATGAGTTTGACATTAACAGTCCTCTCATTCTTAGTTTTGATGAGTTAAAACATAAAGTCATCAAGTCACACATGATAATGATTAATATTAATCTGTGAAAATCGAGAACATTAACTCATTGAAGTTTTGGTTGACTAGTTAACATTTAATTCTATGAGACAGATAGGAAAATATGGAGTGAAAAATTCAAGTAGGATGTGATATTTGTTGTGTACAGTGAGTGTGTGAAAATTAGAAAACTGGAGCTAGTTATTACTACTTTCTTTTCTGTCTGAAGTGGTTCAGTGACCTAATACTGATCACAAGAATGCTTTTCCAATTTGCCAAATATCTAGGAAAAAATCTCTGACTTGAGCAGGATTATTGTGTTTGATAGAGAAATTTCTGAAGATGGTTTTAAAAAAATTTAAATCCTGTTACATAGGATGGGAAATCAGACTATCTGATCAACTTGCTGCTTCTGATCTGAAAATTACAAAGCCTTTCAAGAAATGGATAAATGAATTTTTTCTTATAGAAGAAAAGAAAAAAAGTCTGATTTAAGGAATATTGCTGGCTGAATATATTTAGAAATACTTGCAATATTTTCATATAAGCGTCTTTTACACAAACCATAATGTCAGCGGACTTTTGGTGCAAATAATTTAAGTTGTTAAAATGGTCTAATTTGGAAAACCTTGTATTTCTACAGGGCAAAAAGGGGTTTATGACTGAGTTACTTTCAGGACTCAGTAGTTTTTTTTGTTTTTGTTTTTTTTTTTTTTTTTAAATAAAGTTCATTGAGGAGAAGAACCAGGAGTCTCATAGTGCAGATAGGATAGTGGGGTGGTGACACATTTCTGATGCTCTCACCCTGCTCTCAGAGTACCCTGTAGCCATCCTAAATACCCCTGGCCTTTGCTATTACTTTCATCTGGAAGCTATTTCAGACCAGGTCTGCCTTCCAGTGCATAATCTGAATGGGTTGTAACCTCAGCTGTGTCTTGTAGGCGATAACACTTCAGCCGTTCTGAGGTTTTCGAGGGCAGACAGAGGGCTATTAGATAGTCTAATCTGACAATATATTCACACTGGCCATAGGATTTTGGAATGCCTTCAGGAAATAAACTCTTGGATGAAGAGCAGCTGGCTCAAGTTGAATGCAAGCAAGACCAAAGCAACTCTAGTCAGAAAGAGGGAATGCTTTGAAGAGTGGGCCAAGGCACTGTCTCCACCTTCCATTCATTGAAGACATATGGACTCTATTTATCAAAATTGTGCAAAGCCTGTGGGTCCTGCCTCTGGCTTCAATGGCCAGGTAGCATTGTTTTCTTAAGGTTTCGCTGCTGGCTGGGAAACATCCTTTCTTTCCTTCCAGACAATGATAACCTGAGGGCAGGAGTACACAGCCCTGGGTTATTGGAACTTGTTTGACCTGGATGTGTTTTATCTGACAAATGATGCTTACACTGAGGATCAGGTTAATGCGACCACCTAGTGGTGTGTTTAATGTCTGTAGATGTTGCTGCCTCTTTCTGTGGTGCATGCTAACCTAGACATTCAAGTCCTCTCCTGATGCTTGGTGAGATTCTGATGTCACTTTCAGTACTGAGAGTGGTTAGTGAGTCAAAACCAGCTAATCAAATCCAAATTGTGATGTGTAAACCACCATGAGAACTGTACTCCTACTAACTGAGGCAGAACACATTGCCCAGAAGAAAGTACGTGAGAACCAGATGCAAGACTTTCTGAATTGGAGAATGTGGAATTGTCTTGCAGAGAAGATCAGACAAACCCTCAGTCTGACTGATCATCAGGAAAGAGGCTTTTTTCCGTCTGTCATATTTCATAGTTCAAACAGCTCTTAATTCCTTATCTTTGTTTGATATTTTTCTGCTCTAAGTTTTTTTGCTATTTTGCATAAAATTCTAAAACAAAAATTAGATTGAATTGAAAATCATGAATAATAATATTGGAAGCTTCTACTACTTTAAAACTTCTAATTCTCAAATAATAAAAAAAATATTAACAACAAGCAATTATCAAACTGTTTGATCTTAAAACATTTTGTGTATTTCTATTTTTTATGTAGCAAGGGGGAAATGTAACTTGTGAAATAGAGTGGAAACTTTAAATGCTTTTGTAAGGCATGCTGAGTACAACAAAGAAGCTATAAGTCTTGTGATTGTCTTCCTCTAATGATGGAATCATAAATAATTTAAGTTGGAAAAGACCTCTGAGATCATCAAGTCCAACTGCAAATCTGACACTGCCAAGTCCACCAGTAAGCCATGTCTTTGAGTACTACATCTGCATGTCTTTTAAATCCCTCCAAGAATGGTGACTCAATTCATTCTCTGGGCAGCCTGTTCCACTGCTTGATAACCCTTTCAGTGAAGAAATTTTTCCAGATATTGATTCTAAACTTTCCCTGGCATAACTTGAAGCCTTTTCCTCTTGTCCCAATACTTGTTACTTGGAAGTATGACTCCCACCGTGCTCCCTTCAGGTAGTTGTAGAAAGTGAAAAGAACTCCCCTGGACTGTCTTTTATCCAGGCTAAGAAATCTTCATTACCTCAGACACTTCTTGGAGTGTGGCGTATCACTGTTGGATGTGAAAATGAAGGGCTTGACTCCAGGTAGAAGAAAGATCAGAAAGGCTTTATTTACAATTTCCCACAGCCTTTATAAAACATGCTGTGCTAAGGAACCATATGATTGGTCCGTAAAGACAACATTTCTCTTCATTGGTTAAATAATGGAAACAACATCTGTGAGAGGATTGTTATGAGAGCTTATAAGTACCATGACTGTTTACATGGATTTGTCCTTGACACAAGGAAATTTTTCCAAGGGAAAAAAATATCAGCAGCTAGCAGGCTGAAAATTTCACAGACTCAGAAAATCAGACCCACAGTGGGGCCTAAAACAGGACACAGTATTTGAGGTGCGGCTCACCAGTGCTGCATACAGTGGTTCAATCTCTTCCCTGGCTGGCCACATCGTTGCTGATACAGGTCAGGATGCCATTGGCCTTCTTGGCCATCTCGGCACACACTGGCTCATGTTCATCTGCTTTAAACCAACATCACCAGGTCATTTTCCACTGGAAAGCTTTCCAGTCACTCTGCCCGCAGCCTGTAACTCAACATGGGCTTGTTGTGGCCCATGTGCAAAACCGGGCCTTTCACCTTGTTGAACCTTACACACTTGGCTTCTGCCTGTTGATCCAGGCCTGTCAGATCCCTCTGCGAAGACTTCCTACTTTCCAGCAGACCAACACTCCCACCCAGATTTGTATTATCTTGCAAACTGACTGAGGATTACCCTGTATCCACTTACTGATATCACTGATAAAGATATCAAACAAGACTGGTTCCAATACTGAGCCCTGGGGACACAACAAGTGACCAGCCACCAGTCGGATGCAACTTCATTCACCACCACTCTCTGGTGAATAGAGTGATGGGTGGCTAGTGGTGAAAAGGGACCATCCAGCCAGTGTTTTACCCTGTGAAGAGTACACAATCCAAGCCATGAACAATTTCTCCAAGAGAATCTTGTGGGAAAGTGTGTCAAAGGCTTAACTAAAATCCAGGTGGATGGCATCCACAGCCTTTCCCTCATCTACTAGGTGGGTCACCTTGCCATAGGAGACCAGGATAATCAAACAGGACCTGCCTTTCATAAATGTGTGCTAGCTGGGCCTGATCTCCTTGTTGTCCTGCAAATGTTGTGTGATGGCACTCAAGATTATCTGTTTCATAACTTTCCCTGGCACTCAGGTAAGGCTGACAAACCTGTCATTCCCTGAATGCTTCTTCTGGCCCTTCTTGTAGATGGGTAGTATATCTGCTAACTTCAGTCATCTGGAACCTCCCCAGTTAGTCAGAACTGCTGATAAATGCTGGAATACATCTCAGTGAGCACTTCTGTCAATTTGTTTGGTATTCTTGGGTGGATCCCAACCAGACCTGTAGACTTGGGTGTGTCTGAGTGGTACAGCAAGTCAATGACTGTTTCATTCTGGGTGAGGTGGGCTTCATTCTGCTCTACATCTCTTTTTTCCAGCTCAGTGGTCTGGGAACACCTGGTCTTGCTGAGGCAAAGAAGGAATTAAGTACTTCAGCCTTTTCCTCATTCTTTGTCACCATGTATCCCTCTGCATCCAGCAAAGAAAGGAGATCCTCTCTAGCACTCCTTGTGTTGCTGATGTAATTGTAGAAACATTTTTGTTTTCTTTCACGGCAGAAGCCAGATTAAGTTCTAGTTGGGCTCTAGTCCTTGTAATTTTCTCCCTGCCTAATGTCAAAACATCCTTGTAGTCCTCCTGCTTTGCCTGCCCCTTCTTCCAAAGGTCACAAACTGAATAAAAGAGAATCTGTTTTCCTTCAGTTTTAGTAATATGCAATGAATTTAAATGAATTACATTGTATTATATTAAAAGACAGAATACATCATAATCAAGATTGTCCAAATTGTACTAGATTTATGAAATTTTTTCTTACCCACATTTTTTCCTATGGGCTGTAATTGTCCCTCACCTATTCTGCTTGTTGCTAAGACAGATCTTAAAAGCTCTGCTATGAGAAATGTGGAGTAAATTGAATACAAGAAGAAAGAATTTAGAATTCTTCTGGTATCTCCAGCATGTCAGGTAAAATGCTGAAAGTGTTAATATTAAATATGCATCTTGATTTCCAAAATTTATTGGAGACCTGGCATCTGCCAAGTGTTTTAGATTTTACAAATGCATTGGTTGTCCTCAAGCTAAATTGCTCCCAACCAAGTTAAAGACACAGACAAGCCCTCCTCTTTTCCTATATCCTGCATAAATACCAAGGCATAATGGTTGCTTCTGAAAATTCCTTTAATTGATGAGACAAGATGCGAAAATGTTGGAGTTGAGCGCATGGCCAGATTAGACGTGAACAATAATAATTATTTGCTTCAACAACATCCCACATGGGAAAAAGATATAGTGATATACAGAAATTGGGAGTACTTTGAACCCTGAATCAGTCTAACTTCTAAATTACTTCCTCACAGAAAAACAATAAGTACAGTTTTTCTGTCTTCTTACCAACTACTATTATTATTATTCTCATTGTTATGAAGAGTATCTGGATCAATTTTTCAACTATAACAGCAGTGGAAAGGCATAACATAAGTGTATAAAAGTCAGTTTTTCTCTGCTGCAATACTGGTTACTTCGGGCAATTTCCCCAAAGATGCTGAGAGTATGGGAAAGAGAAATTACATTTCTTTCAACCTGATGAAACTCTTGAGTTGTGAGAAGCATCTTTCTCTGAAAATTGAAAAGAAATATATACATAAAAGAAGAAAATTAAGACTATGTTTTGGAGTTCCAGTGATATGTTTGGGTTGGTTTTGTTCTGTGTTTTTTTTTGAGGACATGCAAAACCTCTTGTCTCCTAGGTGCAGGGTCAGCAGGGGGTGCCCTGCTTCTTCAGCACATGGGTGAGGACTTCCTGTGCTAGAGAGAGACGGAAGGGTTTGGTACATACGGTGAGGCACCACCCTCACTGACTTGTACTTGTGGGAGAGAATTAATCACCATAGGCCACATCCTTTCCTTCTTACTGAGGTTTTGTTCAGCCATCCTCTATCTAAGCAAAGACCAAGGAATAAAGTGAGTCAGGGCTGGTTGGTCTTTTCTTTGTATCTGAGTAACACCAAGTATGATCACTCCATTAGAGAGAAGGTGGTGTTTTGGAGGAGATATTGGTGAAATTAAGTTATGGATAGGACCATATTCCCAATTTTGCTTCTCTCATCAAGGACAAGTACCCCAGCAACAAGAAAGGAGTTTTGTGTTACACGAGTAGGATAATCATTGTGACTGCATCCTCAAAACACAGAGCTCCACATGAAAGGTCTATGAGGCAGCACTGGGGACATATTCCACTTCAACAGAGGAAACCTTTTTTCCCCATTGTTAGGTAGGGCACAAAGAAATAACCAACAGGTTCATGCTCCTTATTCAGGCCATCCAGTCTTCATCAACATTGTACCATAGCACAGAAAATAGCCATTCAATAACCAGAAAATAGCACAGAACACAGCAACATTATTAGGAAATTATTTCTTTTGATTTGCAGATGACTGGAGAAGGGAGCTAGGGCTTTATTTTGCTTTTCTGTGGTGATTTACAATCCATGATAAAGTCCTTCATTTAAGACTCAATTTCCAAAGAGCAGCTTTAAATATCATGAAATTCTTGTTAGGGGATGTTCCTGAGAGTAGTTCAGTGATGGTCCATCTACTGGTTCCTTCCCCTGGCTCCTGCATTCTCTAGAAATAATGAGAGGGATGTGGTATAGAACTGGTTCGGTGTATGTAAACTGTAATCTGCAGTGTAGCAGACAGTGCACCCATTGAGGTGTTGGAGCAAAATGGGTACATAAAAGGTTTTTCAGGTTAATTTGCATTTCTGAAGTGGTGGAGTGGCATTAAAAGCAAAAAAAGGCTGTAGTGCACTTTTCCAGCCTCACATTTAGATACAATGTGGTACTCATGCTTTCAGATCTTGGCATCTGGGGGGTGCACCTGCAAGCTGCAGGTTCTGGCATGATTTTGGTGTGAGGTAATTGGGCAGGAAGATTGGATGTGTGAGCAAGTAACAAAGAAAGGAGCTGACCATTGCCGTGTAGATTTCAAAAGCCTCCAGAGTAAGGAGCTTTGCTCATGATAACTTAGACGTTATACCAAGGGATTAAGGAGTTTTTATTCTTCCTGAAATAAGCGGACATTTGACAAAATAAGATGTGACTAGCTGTCTTAAAGAAACACTTGCAGACAACTTTTGCCATAATGGAAAATCTATATATGTAACATAAAGGTATTCTTCATCAATTCTTGTTGTTTTCATTGTTATAGATTGCTACATTGTGAGTCCTAGGTAGTCCTTGATTTACTCCAAAGTATAAAAGGGGGAAGGGAAGACCTATAAAACATATTGGCCCTTTAAACAATAAGAAAAAAAGAGTTCCTATGGTGCAGCTAAGATCAGGAAGTAATTGATCATAGCAGGAGTCTGGAGCCATGCCCTACTATGTCTGAAACAAGTCTGGTTAGAGAGAGGGAGAGGATGTTACCCCTGGACTGGAGTGATTGACACCTGAGCCATATAGAAGGATTTTTGTTCTAGTCCAGGGAAGACTACTAGGAGACCACAGGAGAGGAACTGAGTGAATTCCTATGCCAAATGGAGTAGCAAAAATTCACACTGAAAATGGAGGGACAGTTTTGCTTAACTATGAATTGCTGTTCCCTGCAATAATACCATTTGACATGATCCTTCATTAATACATGAAACAGCATAAGAGAAGAAGGAAAGACCTCAGAAACTTAACAAATTTCCATTTTGAAGAAATGGAGCAACCTATGACCTGGCAGGGTGCCCCAGTATGACGCAGCGCTTTGTGGAAATCAAGTTGCAACAGTGAATGACTTGAAACAGCATGCTGAGCTGTCAGATAAGTCACAGTTGCTGAATGTTAACTCTATTTGTTATGTTTGGAAGACAAATACCATACCCACGTACCAGACAGGGCAGGGTTAGACTGCGGGGGTGAAGAAGGGAGAAAGGCAGACCAAAGGAAGGAAGCTATCCTCTGTAAATAAATAGAAATGTCAGTCTTCTCCATTTACTTAGGCTGCATTGCTCATGAGCCTATTGTACCAGCAGCCAGCAGGGCAAGTAAATAAATGACCATTTCTGCCCTCCCAGAATTAGGACAGAGGGTGCAAATTGTGTTAAATGAGACTTACCTTTTAACATATTTATTGACAAAACTTACAGTCGCAGTCAACCCTATCCATGAAAAATCCATGAAAAACATTTGGTCTTATCCTGTTACTTATTCTTTGCAGATACTATGTAAAAATATACGTAGCATCTCTGTAAACTACAACAATTGCCCATTACCAATTAATTGTAGTCAATGTTCACATTACAACGGTGCATGGAGCTCTCAGTCAGAAAACTTTTTTTGTGATTAGTATATATAATACCAAACAGGAAAGAAACTTGTGGAATTATAATATAGTGTTCCATCTATATTTAGGTTCACTGGGAATACTGTGATGATCACTGTCATATGAATAAAACAAGTATTTACACATTTTACTCAGTACACCTTGTCAGAGTAATTTTGTCTACGTTTCCAATGGAAAGTAGTAATTGCTGCTGAGAATGATGCTCCCCCAATCTTTAAGTGCATAAAAGACAAGAGGTTTTAAAATTTTGAAGAAAAGACAAAAAATAATTAAAAACATATTTGCAGTTAAAAATTAATATTTCTAGGAAAACCTTTGTGTTTTCTCACTTTCACTTTTTTGACTGTGCTAGTGAAAAGAGAGGGAAAAGAATAAGTTACCTCCTCTGTTTATTTTGTTCTTGGAGGTTTTAACTAACAAGGCTTGAATTGCAAATAGGGGCATAATTAAGGCAACACAGGAGTATGTTATAGATGTACAGTTATAGAAGTGAGGCAGAAAAAAAGCTTATTTCTAGGCATTGGCGGGTATAGCCTGTTACAAGCAGTAGCGTACTCTGTGCTCTCTGATGGTGCTCCAAAAGGTCCATGCAAGGAGCAATGGATTCAACCGGGCCAGCAGCGTTACAGCTCCTTTCTTGTTTCTCTGGCAAGTAGCAGGATTTCCTAGGACTTGAATCTGATTTTAAGCCATTGCTGTTGCAGCCAACTGTCTAAGCAGTGTCTGAACAAGTTGAAGACACCTGGCTTTGGCATTGAGTGAGATACAGAGCAGTGTCTCTTGCAAGTCTGCTTGACAGAGATGACCCATCACAGTTATGTCAGGGGATCTTCCTGCATTTTCCGCAAGTGAGGTATCGTCAGATGTTCTCCCCCTACTCAATAATGTACTTTGTGCTGTTCAGCAAGATGGGGTGATTTGCTAGGGAGCAAAGACCCTATGGCCCTCCCCACCATAGGTAATTATCTGTTTCCATAAGCAAGCTATGGAAATGTTTTAACTTCAGGATTTCTATTTAATTGTGTGCAGGAAAGTTAGCCAAGGCATTTGAACGCATAACACAGTGTGTGTTTATCTTGCCTTGCTCATTCGCATTGAGTTGATATTGGCTGGTACAACCTACAGAGAAACTCACTGTTTTTGGGTCTTTAAACAGAACCAAGTGCTTGACTTCCAACAGCAGTATCCTCTTGCTTGGTCCCAGTGGGGTCTTTGTTCTTGTGCAGTTAAATGAAACTTGTGGCCTACTGCCAAGGATTTGAACTGCCAGGACAAGCAAATAAGTTCCTGATTTGGCCAGACCAGCCAACTTTTTTCTCTTCCCAAGGCCAGCCAGAAGCTTCTCTTGCTCATCTCTCCTTTATACAGCCAACCAAACAAAGATGACAGTAACAAGAGCTCCTTATCTCTTTCCCTGGTCATCCCAAGGGTTAAACTAATAGTTGATGCATAAATTACAGTGGTGTTGATAAGGTCCTGTGAAGTGCTTGTTCTATTAGTTAACAGGGCAGTTCACATCTTTCAGTGTTGCTATTTCAGCCCATCTGCAGATTTAGTCAGGCTTGACTTCATTGGTTAATCTGAGCAAGTTTTCAAAGTTTTCTTTTTAATCATTATAGGCTTGAATGCTAGGTGCATTAGTGTGTTTTTGTTCGATCACTAAATTATTGATGTTGTTTTAGTAGAACTTGAATATCTAATGTCTTCAAGTATCTTTGACTGTGACAAATGAAAGCACAGATTTGTGATTCTTTTATCTCACCCTTATCATACCCATAATTTCATAAAGAAATTGCCTGCAGCCCATGGTTTTATTTCAGAGTGCATTTAACAATACACAGTAGAGATTCACAATTGGAACTTGACTTTGAAGTATCAGAGGGTGTTAAGATGGCATGGTGCTTCCTAGATGTATCAAATGTGCTCTGTTTACCACCATTCTGCCTGCCACACTTATGCCAGTTTACGCCCGTTAATGAATGAACTGCTTGGACATGGTCTATAGCCTCTTGAGCAATTATTTTAGCCCTTGCTACTGCAATTTGGCTAGAAATAACTACGGCTTTCTTGAAAGTTAGTTCTGGTCCAAGCAGTAATTGCTCACATAGCCGTGGTGTGGCTATTCTGTCCACAGGCTCCACAGAAATATCACTATGCTAGTAAATTCTGGGAGTAACATCATTAGTATTTGGTTTGTTCATTTTATGAAAATGATGTAATATGATAAGGAGGAATTCTTCATATTCAGTTGTAATAACTAGCTAAAAGTAACAGGAAAAACAAAATAATAAGAAGTAGTACAAAAAAACCTACAGTAGGCATTAGTAGAGAAACTGACCTCTCAATATTTGGGCATCTGTCGTCTTAGTAGCAAGACTATATTTCTGGGAAATTTATTTTTTTTTTAATGCTTTGCAGATAAATCATTATTTTAATGATATGTCTGTTTAGAGTCTGTTGGGGGTTGAATTTGTTTTTTTTGTTGTTTTTTTTTTTGTTGTTGTTTGTGGAATTTTTCCCCATTGGGTTGCCAAGGGAACTAATTGCTGGGTGCTTATGGGTGCTTGTCCAAGGCAGGAAAGGAAGGGGTGGGGGGCAGTTGCTCTCGAACTCCTGGCTTTGGCCTGTCTGCCTGCTGCTGCTGCTGCGGGAAGGAGTCTGGGTTTGCTCCACTGGCTGCGGTCCTGAGAGAGTCTGCCATCATCGGCTCCTGAGCTCCAGAACAGCTGAGTCCATCT
>VZUI01043264.1:0-21907 GCA_013401135.1 Cettia cetti
CCAGGGACTTGAGGTGAGGGCAGAGCCCTCACCTCAAGTCCCTGGCCTTGCCTGGCTCCCTTCTCCCACATAACCAGCCCTCCTTGGCCCAGGGAGGGTGCCCTGCAGAGTAACTGACAGCTCTCCTTCACTGGAAGAACACCAGCCTCAGCTGCAGATCTAGCACAGCTCATCAGAGCTAAGAGTAAGATGGTTACTTATGAATACATTAAAAAAATACATGTTTCTCTTAAAATAAGTATTTTCAGCAGAAAACAAGATAATTGATACTGTCTGCTGGAATGACAAGGAAAGAAGTGATATTAATTAACAAAGTTCATCAGTCCAATTCCCATCTTTGGGATCTACAACACTTCTCTTTTCCACTGATAAATAAATGAGTGATTTGTTCCTTAAGTATAAGCAGATTCACACAACATAACTGGTTTTTAACCAGAGAAATGTTTGGTTAGCTGTGAAATTTGTTAAACACCACTAAGTCACTATTTTTAAAATCCACGTCCCACAGATTGGGGATCAGATGTTTCCTTTGCAAATGCAAAGGGTATGAAATTTAAATAACCTAAAACTGATGGTTCAGAAACACAAACAGTTCAAGGTCACCACCACTATTGTGGAGTAAATATTTATTAATTACATTAACACTTTGTTTCAGCATGAGCACCTCCAAGTAAACTTTGCAGTTAAACTGACTTAAGAGTTAAAAAAGAATCAAGTTAGTGCCTTTTCCCCTCACTGTTAGACTTAGTCCTTTTTTACAGATTGCCTGTTAAAATGATATGAAAGGACCAGCTTCCAGACACTGATGTTCTTATCACTACATTTCACTAGAACACAGCTAGAACATATTCTCCCCCTTCTAAGAGCAGTGTGTGTTACAGAGCTTTTCACCTCAGCATTTGGCTGTAGATGGCATTTACAGCCATTACAGTTTTACAGCATTCCAGGATAACCCTGGATGGGGCAGACTTTGCCAAAACAAAGTCATCTCAGAATGAGACTATTTTTAATTTTTTTCTGCTGGTTTGTAAGAACCAATCTGCATCCTTACACTGACACACAGTTTCCAGGTATGTTACACAGCTCCTCAGGGCAAAGGAAAGCAACCAGTGCTCAAACAACCACCATGACATTAAAAGTGTACACAGAGGCAAAAATCCTATTTGAGTTTTAGAATAACAGAAACTGTTGAGGCTGAAAGGGACCTCTAAAAATCATCTTGTTCCAACCCCTCTGCCAAAGGCAGGGACACCTTCCACGAGACCAGGTTGCCTGGAGCCCCACTGAACCTGACCAGGAACACGTCCAGGATGAGCCTCCCATTTTTATTTAAAAAACCCAAAAACAACAACAACTACAACAAATAAAAACCAACCCCAAACCAAAAAGCCTACAACTCCTCCAAGGGAGACTTTGAGTAAATCCAGGACAGTCAGTCGAGCACCCACCTTTGTTCCATTAGGTTTATCAATTACAAACACTTCACTCCAAATCTGAATGCCAGTGGTTTCCCGTTCACATCCACCTCTCCATGTAAACCCGGTCAATGGCTCTGTGTTTCCACCTATCCAGGAAGGAGAAGTCTACAAAACAAAAGGAAAAACTTACCTAAGACCAAGGAGGAGATTTCTATTTTTTTTTTAACATGCTATGTTTTAGCAACTTCCACACTGTTACTACATTTTCCTCAGAGCCAGCTGACAGCACTACACAAAATATTAAAGCTACTCTGCTGTGTTTCAAGATCATCCACAAAGCAACACCTTGGGATTTCAGTGGCTGCACAGCTTTGCAGTCACTGAAGAGTAAATGTGCAGAGTTTGAGTCTCAAGCACTCAGAGGTATTGAGAAGAGCACAGTTTTGTCCATCAGTTCCACTCTCACAGCTTATAACCCTCAAACACAATAGCAGATATTTCAAGGCAGGAAGAGCTAAACCTCTGCAAGGCACAAAACACCTGATGTTAACTTAATCCTCTCCCTTTCCCCTCACCAACAGCTCCTGAGCATCTGAGTCCCTGCACTGACAAGACTCCCAGTGCCACCTTGCAGAAGCCACAGAGAACAGACAACGACCAGAATATTTACAACCTATACTTGCCAGTTACAGAGAAAAGGTCAGGCTAAGAGTTTGATATATGCCAATCAACCCAGCCATATTGAAGCTGAGAAGCTGAGAGGTGAGTCCAGCTGGCAGCTAACATTCCTGGCTGATGGAATTGTAAAGAGGTCTTCCAGGACCGGCAATGCAGAGCAGCAGCTCACCCACAAGAACCCAGCCATTATGTGAGCACATCTAACCCAGAAGTGTAGCTCATGCACTGGCAAGTGAGGAGGATGAGCAGACACCCCAAGAAGTTTCACTTTGATAGGTTTTTCTGTAGCCACCTCATCAGTTAAACTGTTGTCTGCCTGCCACTCCTTTCATGCAGGATTTCAGTGTATGTAAACCTTCCTTCCACAGGCTAGAACACAGCAAGCTGACATGAGAGACATTTAATGAATTTGCCTTGAACTACCCAGAGTAGATTATCAGCCAGGAAAGAGCCCACTGAGAAGGTCAAAGTGGAGATTTCTCAATTCACTCCTGAGCTCTACCTTGCTGACTCCACACTGGCAGCTTTCTGATAATGGCTCAAGACATTTCTTCATATTTCAGAACACAACATGAGTACCCAGGGACTGTATGGAATAAAAATACTTGAAACAACTAAGTCAAACTGCTTATTCCTAAAGGAGGATGGGAAAAAACCTGCACTTTCCTCATGCCTAGCAGCATGCAGGCAATCCAGCAGTTCTGCACCAGCATTCTCCCCAACGCTAACAAGTGCACCATTCAACTCTGCTACTTGGATCAAAGGTGAGATAAGCAGATAAAAAATACAGAAAATGAACACAGGTATGCAAGTCAAGAGTTCTACAGGTCTTTACAGGTAAGTTGATTGGGTTTGGTTCTTTTAGGATTTTTTCCCTTTGTTTGTTTATTCTGATAGGCACATACACCTCTACCAGAGACACTAAGCAAAACCTGAACAGCTTTTCTCTGTAGATTTTATCCCACAAGATGCTTATATTTCCAAAAGACCACACAAAAAAATGAAAGCTCCAAGTCTGCTTTGTGCTGCAGCACACTCCAGGATACAGTTTGGCAATGCTGTATCATGTTTCACACATACATGTCAATGGACTGCAGCTTTTTACTTTTCAAAAACAATCTGTTATTCAGTATGTTGCAATTTTTTTATACAAGAATACTTTATCCCATTTTGGTCCAGACATTACTTCTATTAGTAACAAATCAGATCAAAACTACACAAACAGTTTGGCAAGTCCCTCATTGAGCAGATATGACTTCACTTGATTTCACAGGGATTTGTATCACAGGAGACCTTGGTGTTTAACAGACACAACTTCACCTGGAGCTGCTCCATCTTATGGATGATGTACCTAAGCCTGCCTCTGACTGACCTCTGCATCACTTTGAGACACTCCTAGCCTGTTACCTACATCCTTCCTTAGATGAAGCTCAGTATTTTAAGTCTCCATCCATCAAGTTGGCTTGAAAGATATTCAGGAGATGGGAGGAGGAAAAAAAAACTCCTGCCTGAAACCTGGCTAGAAGTTGCTCTACAATTTTGTCTCAGTCACCTAAAGGGTAATTTCTCTAAATTTACTCCACACTAAGGAAAAGCCAAATGCAGCTTTATTTGCCTAGTGCATGAATACACAGTGCACCTTGAAGATTAATTCAAAATGAGGAGGTTACACCCCTGTGAAAAAATAAACTTTTACACCTAAACTTACAGGTGTTGCTGCACCCAGCTCTTACTAAAGCTTACAAGCACAGGATGCTCTCAGGAGCTTGCTGAGTACACAACTGCTGCTATTCCATTTCAAACAAGCCACATAACACTAAGGATCAGTGCTTGAGATAAGATATCCACCTCCCTGAAGGCAGTGACCAACCCCTGCCATGCCAAAATCCTACCTGAGACTTCAGCTGGCACCAGGGAGGTTTTTACAATGGCAACTTTCCACATGACCTCTGGCCCTCAGTTTAGGACAAGAAAATGAGATTCTGAAGGGTTTTTTGGTAAGTTTTTCATTAGGCTTGTTAATATCCATGTATAAAAGGGTATCTCAAAATCGCTTGATTGGACATGAACTGAATGCAGTCACTTCAGTATTCTGTGCAATATTTAGTTCACAGAAAATACAGACTTGCAATTGAGCCTGACTAAAGATGGAGAGCTCAGACTAAGTACTATAAAACTATACCAAGATCTCTCCTCCTGCACTAAATTTGGATAAGCAGAGGATATCATTTGACTCCATACAACTCAAGAGTGCTCCAAAGAGGAGGCGTCGCATTTATCCTCCATCACCCCCAGTTGCCATCAATCAGTTTGCAGCAGTTCTGATGCTTGTCAAACTCCTTCTCTAGGCCAATTTACGTCACTGAGCTGGCAGAAAAACAGTTCAGCAAAGTGCAGTGTCTTCTGAAGCATCAGGGAGTTGGATCAGCTCAACTAAGGGCCTGCAAGCATTACAGCTTCAGAATGGGAATGCCTGGCCAGGAGCAGCACATGGAGAGCGAGACCTCTCTGCTCCTGGTAAGAAACAGTTGTTAGAGTAGATGGCCAAGCTGGCTTTCAGCTTCAGTTTAAGAGAAACAAATGCTATTTTGAAGGACATTTATAGAAAACTGAGAAAAGTGACTGCACAGTAAAGGGAAACAGAAAGGCCTGATATATGAGGCTGAAACAGCATTTCAATCTGTTTTGCTATATGAACATTTGTTTTGTTCCAAAATCTGAAAATTGCTAGTATTTGTTTAAAGGCGAGCCCTCCTGTTTTCAAAAGGAACTGCACTACCTCAACCCAGCCCAGCATCTTGCTCAGATTGTTGTCTTCAGGAGTCTGAATTTCTCTTTGTTTGCAGGGACTGGTGGGGTTTTATTGTTTGGTTGATTTTGAACACCCTTCCTATCAAATGAAACCTTTTTCCTGCCTGGGTTAAAAGAGTCTCAGGAAGTTAGGAGTACCAGCTTGCTGCTTTGTATTCTCCCCACCCCATCCTCAGGGTTTTTCTTCCAGAGCTCTTGGTAACTGAGGGAGAGGAACCCAACAGCAGGCACCACTGGGACTGAGAGAAGGAAACCTTCCTCTGCCTTATTTCCTGTAACTGCCCGGTTCATCTTGATTTTCCCTCAAGCCGGCCAGCACAAATTAGCTCCAAAGAACAGTGACCAAAAAAGGAATCAGTGCTGGGTTTCTAAGAGCTTTAAAAAGCAACAAAACACTGACCTGTCAATATTCACAATGCAGACTAAGAGCAACACCCCACAACCTGTGACAGGCACATGTGTATGGTTCACAGGAGACTCTACTCCACACAAGCCAAGGGTTCAAAGCATAGTGGTCACAAGACAATGCTAGCCAAAAGCTAAAAACTGAAAGAAGAAATTAAATTTTGGACCAGGCATTAATCATTCAATAATTTAAAAGGATTTTAAGAGTTCCTGGACTGCATTCAGAAATGCATTCCAAGCAGCAAGCAGGAAACTTTCTCCTTTTTACCATGCATCATATTTAAGCAGATTTAGCTCTCCAGCAGCTAGCTGGTAAGACTTGTATTCCCTTGATAACTGCAGGATAGGGTACATTGAAAATCTGTCACTTAAATACCCTTCTTCACCGTGTAGAAGCAGAGTAGCTGACTTCCCCTTCCCCAAAATATCAGAAAATTTTGCCCTGCTGTATTTATGCTCAAGGTCACAAACACCGAGAGAAACTACTAAAATCCCAAAGTACTTTTCTCCTGCAGGAAAAATCCAGATTACTCACCCTGTTATACATGTATCTAAGCATGAAGTCCAGCAGAAAAGATTTTCCTTTGCGGAAAGCTCCTGCTACAGACACAACTACAATGTTAAGATCTTTAATATGTTCCTGAAGCAAGATTTTTTCCAATGCTGATTCATCTAATTCAAAGTTATGGTCATCTTCATGGGCAAGGACAATCTGTATGGGGCGCGGCTTATCCAGCTCCACCTCGTCATCTGAGTCTGGCAGGGCATCTGAGTCTGGCAAGGCATCATCTTCTTCCTCTTCATAAAGCTTACCTGCAAATGGACAGGGGAGAACACACTAGGTAAGTCACAGCACTTTTTTATTGTGAAGCCTTCAGCTGGGCTTACATTTCCAGCAGCAAGGGTGATGTGCTTGGGAATGCAGAGGTCCATTTTCATAAGCTTTGAGTCTAGCCTGCATTTTAGACCTTCTCTCTTTCAGACATTCTCTGTGTATAAGGAATCACACAACAACCCCAACCCTGGTTTTCAGCTTCAAAACCCCTTTTAAAGGCATCTTAAGTCAAGGGCCTTTTATCTGGAAAAAAAGAATAGTTCCAAACAAGCTCCAAAGAGGACCAAAAAAGGGCATTTCTTTATCACCACCTTCTTGTGCTGTTGCAAGGCTGCCAGGGGAAATGAATCTTTTCTGTCAGCAGGTTTGCTTGCCAACAGGTACAAGAAGACCACAGATCCAGCATGGAAGCTCAGGATAACAAACACCAGATGAACAAGCTCCTCTCTAATTCCAACACTCTTTCAAGTACAGCACAGGCTTTAGAACACCTATTCCCTGTTTGCGAGAAACTTTTTTATACACAACTTAAGAATTAATACCCTTTCAGAATAAAACAGTAGCTGGAAAAACTGTAACTCAGATTAAAGTTACTAATGAGTGACAAGGTAACACAGCCCTTCAGACACACACTATACCAGTGCCAATATCCTATTTTACTGACTTCCAGAACTCAGGAGTTAATTAGAGGCCCAAAACAAAACCAAACTAACCTATCCAAGGTGAAATCTCCTCTCTTGTTCAGGCACCACAACACTGAAGTTTGTCCCACAGCAGAAATCAACTCTACCATTCCTGACTCCACTTTTCCCAGCAAGCATCTGGAAAGCTTCTCTGTGCTTACAGAACTGCCTCCCACTCCCAATTTACATTTTGCCATGTCCTGTTGGAAGCCCATGTGCACAAACCTGATAAAGGCACCTTCCTACCAGTTACTTATCTGGGATTATCACGTATGATTCTCAGTACACTGTCCTTCTAGTCATGTTTCCATTTCCAAGACAAGGCAGCAGCCACCCCCAAACCCTGGCTGTGTTGCTCACAGAGACATTTCCTGTGGAAGCAGCCCACAAGAAGCGTTCTCCTGCAGGATGCATCCATGAGGCACCATGGCACACACAGATCCTGCCAAGTCACTCCTGCCAGCCTTTGCACATGAGATACCATCCTCAGCAAGTCTTATGAGCAGGGCTCCAGTCCTGTGGAAGTAATGAGACACTGCAGTTACTACCATGAACTTGAAAAACTGCTAACATGGTGACCCTGAAGTTCCTCCAGCAATTGCCTCCTTACCCAGCTCTGACAACAACTCATTTAATTGCAAAATGACAGAGGATGTTTCCACTTCCAAGCCTCAGATATTTTGCTGTCCCAAAGCCCAGTGGCATTAAATCTTGAAAAATGTTGGTTTGACTATATTAAGCTTGCATGGTACTTGCTTTGAACAGGAAGTACACTTGAATGCTTAAATCCCAAACAGCCAGAACTAAACACCAACAGTATCCAAGGGTGTGCAAAACAGTCCCCAGCATCACCCTAATCAAAGGTGATTAACACAGCAGCCCAAAAAATTGATTATACTAGCAGGCCTGACAACTGGAAGGAGTAACTTTTAAAAGAAAATCTGTCAACAGAACACCAAATGATACAAACTACATTGACACTGGCCACCACTTCAGAGGAAAGTCTCCCACCCTTGGCCTAAAGCTTTTGTATTCCCAGATATTAAACCAGCCCACTCCTCTGTTTTGAAAGAGTTTCTAAACAGGCTTTGCCCCACATAGGCAGGATCCTTTGGAGGCCAGAAAACTTGGGAGATAGCCCAGGTATGGAGGGACAAAGATTTTGACAGTCAGAAAGAAAGCTTCCAGCATCACAGCCTAGAAACACAAAGGGAACAGTCCATTGATAAAAGTACTGAAGTCAGATAGGTCCAAGAAGAGGTGCCTGTGTTTCAGTGAACACATTCACACAACCTTCCAAAGCCTCTGCTTCAAGGTATGCCACTGGCAACAGGTGTAACTTGGTGACCTGAAACAGCCTCCTATTCTTTGATTGAAATACACACTTCACTCCAGCTGCAGTAAGGGATTGGGTCTGTAAACTAGGACAGACTGAAAAATGGTTTGAAGCCACACCAGCAGCCTCTCTTCATTCACTTGGAGCCTGACATTAACCACCCTGTCCTACCTGGAAATCATCAAAACTTGCCACACCTCAAGCTGTAGCAGCATCCTTGTGCCAGTGCAGAGCCCAGCCACACAAAACCTCTTCAGGTCAATGAGATTTCTGAACAAACAAGTGGTTTGGAATGGTCCTTTAGCATCAGTCATTTATAAACAAGCAGATCCTTCCTATCACAAGGTCACAGTACTATCAATGGGCATATCAATTAATATGCCCATTAAAAGCTCACACTGAAGCTCATTAGCTCAGAGGGAACAGGAGAGAAGATCCACCCTAGACCCTACTCAACCCCTATTAGATTTCACTTACCAGCAGAAATTGGAAGTCAAGTCCAGAGCACCAAGTTGGGATTGTTTGGTTGGTTTGGGTCAAGTTGGTTTGTTGGCTCTTTTATTCCTTTGACTAACCAGCCTAATATATCTGAAAGTTCCCAACCTACCTACAGAAAAAAGCATCATGGCCATCAGTCAGGCACTTTAGAGGGTGGAGAACCACAGTGCTGACAGCTGTGGAAGCAATTTGATCCATCCAGAAGAGCTGGTTTGATAACTTCATGCCTGAGTGGCAGAGAATGCCCCTCCTCTCAAGATTTTGACCTAGCTGGCAATCACCAGGACAGACACTGCACAGGTCCAGCCTGTTAAGCACAGAACAAGGGCTGCTGCTCGTCCCAACAGCACAATCAGCATATGCCACCCTGTCAGGTGTCCCAGGAAGGGTCACACCCTTCTGATCCTGCCTTCTGGCTGCTCACCCTGCCACTCTGGCTGCTCACCATCTCAGGCAGCACGCAGGAAGTCTTTCTAGAAGGCTTCAGTATCATGGGCACAAAGCTCACGTTACATTTCCAAGAATTACTTTCAGTACAGTCTCTGGAAACAAAGGTCAGGACAAGAAGTACCCCCTTCCCAGTCCAGTTTTCTGCAAAAGCATTGCAAAAGTTCTCAAAGCAGTTCATAAAACAAACATGCTGACAGCACTGATAGGTCAGCTGAGGACAGAAGTTTATGCAATTCAGAACTCAAAGCCCTGTCCCTTGGCTGTCCCCCATTCCTCACCTGCCCCAGCACAGTCACAGTGTACTACTTACAACTCAGAATTTAAGCTGATTTGTTCTAAAGCCCACAGACTGTTCTAGGTTCTTGCAATAGTCCAGTCCCAGCAAATCAAGTACAAAAGAGATGAGGACTAACTTTAGAAAAGGTGGCACTCACAGCATGGCCACTTCTACCCTGATGTCTTCCTAAGCAGCTGGACACTGCTTTGGACTTGCAAAGCTCATGGAGCATCCCTTCACAGGTCTCCATGACAATACATGTCAGTACTGCTATAGAGGCAACCAAAACAACAGACCCTTGTCACTTTGGGGGGTTTGTTTGTTTGTTATAGTGCATTTTAACAGTTTGCTAAGGCCAGCTCCATCCCAGTAATGGAGTCACCAACCCAGTACATTCACAGGAGGAGTGGTTGTTCCAGAGGAGTGTTCCATGCTCTGCACACAGAGAGGCAAGGCTGCTCCTGCCACAGGATTAAAGGCTGGGAGATTCTCCCAACTCACTCACGGGGTTGATCACTCTGCTGTCAGAAATTCCCTTGTGCACAGGAGGTCTGAACCTCAGGCTTTTAGTACATACATAAGAGTTCTCATCTGTCAAACCATATGGCACTAGAACTTGGAAGCACAGTGCTGCAGGCCCAGAAGGTCACAGCTAAATTTTTCTTTTTTCAAGATGTTCATCTGACCTTTGAAGTTCTGTAGTACTGAACTAACAGACTCCAGACTAAGGTGATATCTGCTGCTTTGTCTGGAGCTGACACAAAAAGATCATCAACAGGACTTGCCCCTGAAGTCTGCCATCCATTCACATCTATCACTGTGGCTGTTCACCAACCAGTCCCTACGTCATTTTGGCTTCTTCCAACGTGAATCATTCCATTGGGAAGATGGGAAATGGATTTGTAGACTGACACGATCACTTCCAGGCCAAACAGACACAAGAGAAGCAACACTGTGCAGCAAGACACAGAAGCAGACAGATTTGAATGGGAGCAAATATAGCCAAGGGAAGACACTACCACTCAGTTTCCCTATAAACTCCTCACTCCACTCAGTAACAACTACAGCAGCACTGCTATTTATTCTCACCAGCTAAGCACCCAGAACAAGCACCATTTGTTCAAATACTAAGCCAGATTTTGAGAACAGTAGCTTCTTGTGGATGCAGACAGTATTTCCACTGAACAAACCCCACTAAATAGCCCATTTCTTAAAGCATGAGGTAAAATGAAAAGCTAATTCCTGCTTCCCCTAAGCACACAGCCAGCAGCTGATGACCTACTTGTCCTGCAGTGTAAGAACACCAGAGTGAAAACACTCAGACACCTGCATGCCATGAAAGTAAGAGACAGCCTGCTTTAAATGCAAGTTCTTCCCTTTAAGCACATTAATTGACAGAAAGTACTAACACAGTTACCTTTAAGTCTCAATCTAAATACAGCTTGAACTCTTTGAACACATTATCCACATCCTTTCATTAAACAAAAAGAAAGCACATACTAATTGCTAAACTCAGTTGGTTTTAGAGACAGTAGAGGTTTCTGATCAACAAGCACTGAATCCCAATTAGTAACTGCTTCTATGGACAGTGAGTTGAACACAACTGCCCACAAATGCAGCAGAACATTAAAATAAATTTAAATCCCATTTGCTTTTTAGTTTTAAGCCACTTTCATTAGTGTAGCTGTCCCTCATCTGTACTTCCATTTGCTCTATCACAAGGACTTTAAGGAGTACAAAGCCATAAATCTTCTAGCTGGTAGCCTTAATATCTGGTTTGCACAGAAACCTGCACTTTGCTAGAAGTCAGCTTCAAATTAAGACTTCCAGCACCCCTGAACTCTTTTTCCTGGTTCTCTACAGCACCACACATTTGCCTCCATACAAGAGCAGCTCAAGTCTCCTGTCCACATTTCAATACAGATGCTTGGCAGGCTCCCCCATCATCACCTGAACGGAGAAAAGCAAACTGAAGGGAGCTACACTCAGCTCCATCTTGCTTGAAATTTTGTTCAACCTCCACACCCTGAGGGAGTTCATGGCTTGAATCAAGAGCTTAAAATAATTTATCATGAGGAAACTGCTGCACTGCATTTCAATGTAAGGCACTCTCTCAGTGCTTCACGTAGGAAATTTTTCTTGGAGAGAAACTGCTTAAACATTTCTTGTTTTGGTGTAGTGAACGAAGGAAAGTGTAGGCATGTGTGAAGTGAGTTCCAGAGCACAGAAAGTATGTTAACCTTCAAACCTTATTTGGACACATCTCCTGGGGGAAGAAAAAAAAAAAAAAAAAAAAAAAAAAAAACACCAAAACCACGATTTAAGCCACAAAATTGTCCTCCCCTTTTTGCAGCAGTTCTACTCCATGCAATAAACTCACACAGAACTATGGGGCCATCACAGACCTTAATGCATCGCTGCTTTCTTATTGCTGACTAGTAAAGAGTGCCAAGTAGCTCATTTTAAGGCCAGAAATAATTAAATGTTTCAAATATTTCAGCTATAAATAGGACTGATGAGCTAAGTTCCAAAGACTTGTTTGGACATCCAGTAAGACTGACAGAGGGGTAGGGGCAGGGTACAGAGGGAAAGACATTTAACTCTCTGTGTTCCTCCAGGGCAATGGGATGGTAAAGGCACACAGTTAAAGGGAACTGTTACATAAACTGTGAGCTGAAGGGAGAAGCACCTGAAGCTACAATTCTGCCAGGAAAGGGGAAAAAAGAGATATTCTGATGACCTAGATACCTCTGAAGCACCACAACTAATCAAACAATAGGCTCGTCTACTCCTAAGTGCCTTAAATTGCTTCTCTGCTGAATGGTCGGCATGCATGCAGGAGCAGACAGCTCTCCCCTACAGAAAATACTGATAAGCTGGCAATTTGTGTTCTGGGGACAAAAAAAACCCCAAGAGGGAAACTTCATATACTGCAAATGTGCAGCAAAAAAAGTCAACCCTCAAATTCAGCTCTTCTCAACCAACACAAGTAAGAGAATGCCAACAAGCAGAGACTAAGACAGAAGCAGTACAAACCCAGTAAGTTTTCTATATATATAAATATATAAAATGACCACTTTTAAGAAAGCATTATGAACTTAGTAAGAAAAATGTTTCTCCATAGCTATAAGAAAAATCGTGCAGGGTAAAGGATAGTGGCAAAGCATGCCTCTCATCCTTCTTCCCCTCTGCCCAAAAATCACAGCTATTAATAGCACACTCACTGAAGGACCTAACAGGATCTCTACCCACAGTAAGACTCATCAGTACTTTTCCAGCCCCCTCAAAGAAAGCTGTATTAAAACACTAAGGGCAGATGAAAGCATTAAAAGGCCTCTTGCTCACCTTTTCTCCCCTTTCTTACCCCTCAGGCAGGCTCCTGAGGATGGCAATGAGAGTACTCCAGATCTGCCAATGCCCTGGTTCACCCTGAGCTCTGGAAATGGTAAGTGACAGCTCCTCATGAACACTGCAGGCTAACTGGATCCTTGCAGGCCATACACATTTAAACCTGCTGGTATTTCACAGTGATTTTATTTAAGGTTGCTGCTCGCTCAGAAAGTCAGTATTTTCTAATTGGTTTAGGCCATAATTGCATTTTATGTACCTTGTATGTATCCTCATGTCAACAGCCAGTAATTTAAACAACGAGCAGCTAACATAAATTGGAATTTTGAGTGAGAATAGGGAGAAAAGAATAAAGTGAGAGATGCCAGCTGCAGCTACCCCATGTTTGGTCTTTAGGCTGCCTGTCAGAGGTGCTTTAGCTCCTGAGAGGCATCTGCAGCACGGCCACAGAGCAGCTGAGCAGAGAGCAAAGCCAGGGCTTCCTTTGGCTGCACAGGGAGCTTTGCCGAAGGGTCAGCTTCCCTACTCACTTCCAGCACAAACAACTTGTCAGTCACAATGCAAGGAAACTCAGCAAGCCAAAGAGGCTCCAACTTCCCTGCTTTTGGCAAGCTGAACGGCAGCAACAGCGTGGCCAACAGGATGAGGGAGGTGATCAACCTCCTGTACTCGGCACCGAGGAGGCCACACCTCAAGTTCTGGGTTCAGCTCTGAGCTCCTCACTCCCAGAAAGACCCCGAGGTGCTGCAGCAGCACAGCTCTGAGCAGGAGCAGCTGAGGGAGCTGGGGGAGTTTAGCCTGGGGAAAAGGAGGCTCAGGGTGACCTTAGAACTCCACAGCTCCCTGAAATGAGGCTGCAGTGAAGTGTGGGGTGGTCTCTTCTCCCAGGTAACAAGGGACAAGATGAGAAGAAATGGCCTGAAATGGTGCCAGGAAAGGTTTACGTTGGATAATAGGAAACATTTCTCCATGGGAAGGGTGGTAAGGCATTGGAACAGCACCATTCCAATATCCAGGAGGAAGCAGTGGAATCACCATACCTGGAAGTGCTCAAAAAACAAGTGGATGTGACACCTGGGGACATGCTGGTAGTGGTGAACGTGGCAGCAGCAGCAGAACAGCTGGACTCTGATCTTAGAGGTGTTTTCCAACCTCAACAATTCAATCGAGATTCCAACCAAAAGTGATCTTTCAGCCCAAGCTCAGCTCACACTCAGCTTCCCATCCCTCAGTTCCTGCAGCTAAGGAGCCTCCCAGCCAGTTTTTCCAGCACTGAACTCCAAAATTCTACATTTCATTTCAAAGAATAAAAGGCAGTACAGAGAGAGTGTAGGTTACTTTAAAAACTGTCTTCTCTAGATAGCAAAGTTCCCAAAACTGCTACAGTAACTTCCTGCAGACAACTCCAGGGAGTATTTCAGCTTCTTCTCCTTCTCCCTTCTTAACCTGGTAGGGTCACTGACACCCACCAGGTGAAAGGGAAGTGTAACAGAGGGAACACAACATGCACCAACACCCAGATCAACAATGTGAATCAAAACAAGAAAAAGTTCCACACAGGGCACAGTTAAAGAGAATTGAAACCAAAAGGACAAAAAAAAAAAATCACATTTTGCATGTCTTCCTTTTATCTCCACTGGAGGAAGAGATTTGTCTATACAACTACAACAAAAATGGTTTTTATCAGGGTCCTTGCTGCTAAGCACGTAGAGAAGCAGGCCTGGGCTGCCATATCCCTTTCCTGCAATTAACCCATACTAATTGATACAGTACTTAAGTCCATACACTTAAAAGCCCCACACCTACTGCCACAACTCCTGACTCTCTGCCAGGCATCACTGCTGCTGCCACACACAAATCCCTTGTTAAGGCAACAGCTCAAAGTACATTAATTCTGCCAAGAGGACAGCGCCAGTGCGTGCCTCCTCCCCTCTCCCCTGCCTCCTCAGGCCTGCTTCAACAGCACAGCTGAGCCTTGCCACCCACTCTGGGGCTCTCCCATTTGCAGCCCCAAGCAGCACCAGTGCCTTTCCTGCTAATCCTGCCAGATAGCCAATGCTGCTGAGAGTCAAGTCAGCCACAGAAGCCAGAGCAGCAGGAAAAGCAACCCAGTAGGAGCAGCCTCCTCTAAACTGTACCACCTCAGACAAGGAGCACTAGAACTGAAGACAAACAGCAGAGCCACGCAGCCCTCTCTGCAGGGCACAGTGCAGCTGCACTGCTGAACAGCCCAGGGCACCCCAGCTCCAGCACCAACTCCTCCTGGACACCGAGGGATGTGCTGTGCACTCCACAGCCTCCCAACCAGCCACACGGCACCGCTGAGGGGAGGCACAAACTGCTGCTCGCGGCACTGGTGCCAAAAGAAAAGTTCAGCTCTGGAACTGCAACCCAGTTCAGCTGAAAAATGTCTCCAGACTCCCAAAACTCACAGGTACAGTTAAGAAGCATATCCATGTAGGAACTGACTTGGTGATATGTGATAACACTGCAAAGATGGGGAGACAACTGGGCTGTAACTGGATCTGACTCTGTGTTGCCAAAGATTTGTCTCTATCTGAAAGTCCAGATTTAGGCTGGGGTAGCCAACACATTTGTTCACCTTCACTTAAGAACAAGGTTTCCTTCCCTTACAAATGGAGGTTTCAGCTTGTCAGTGTGACTGGTGGAAGACCTGGAGCTTGGCACAGTCCTTCCTGCACTGGAAGAGCATTCCCTTGAACACACCTACTGAGTTCACTGCACCCACTAAGAGCCCTGCCTACTGCAGAGCAGGTTAGAAAAACACTAATTTCAAAATCACTAGTTCAGTTGTTTCAAGGACATTATAACACACAGCTCAGCTCCACACAAGCACCTTCCTATGTTCAAAGGGCCAAAGGCTCACCCACTTACCTAAGGATTTTTAACATCACTCCTGACTCTTTGTACCACTGCTACAAAACAAGTCTCAACAACTGGAGCATTTCTGATTTTTAAATACATTTCTCTGGGCCAGGAAATGCCTCTGTCATGTGTACATTGATGGCTGCTGGCCAGTCAAGCCTAGAGGTGTAGAACTGAAAGAAGTCAGCAATCCCAGGTGTAAGGGAAGCCACACTTACCATCCTGACAAGAACAAACACAGGGGAGGCTGCTCACTGCTCCTCTTTACATCGAGCTCTCAACCTTGTGTAAATACATCTGGACAACTGAAGTGCTTTTCTGCAGGATTACCTTATGTTGAGCCCACAATGGTTTAGTATACAGCTTTCACCTGGGTGAAAAAGAAAGAGGCAAACACAGCTCTACAAAGTCTGTATGTTTCAGCACTCCTGTCCAACCAACAGCGTAGCCTGTGCAGATCACACTTAATGTCCTCACTTGGTGGATCCATGAAATCTTTCCTTGCAGTATAGAGAGCAAACTCTGGGGAGAAAAGGCTAGGATTACAAGATGAACTGACAGAGAAAGAGAGCAGTGTGCTCCTCTTCAAAGCTCACTAAAGCTTAATCTAGTCCTAATGCACCACAGAAATAAATCAACAAGAGATTAGACTAAAGAACAGCTCAGTTTGATATTTGATTAATGACACAGTGATATGTCTGTGACTCAAAGTACTTAGAACAAGACCAAGAATAATATTCAGCCTTTCACAAGCCAACTTCCAACCTCTTCAAAAGCACCAAACTGCATTTCAAGGGTCTTCTCAAAGAAGCAGGATTTCTCACAGCACCTCAAGGTTCTACAAGCATTTAATCAAATTCACTATCTAAATGTTCACAGTAGATAGCATGTTCATTTTTCTATTGAAAAAAATGAAGTTTAAAAGCAGAAGCTGCATTTCTTAATGTTTGTACCAGCATTATTTTATTTTGAAAGGCCTTCTGCCTTTTCAATCTCAGCACATAACACGTAGGTCCTCAGCAGCTATTTCTATAATATTATTAGCTTCAGAAAATACTCCAGTTCTATGTCCTAACCCTCAAAATCGTTACTTACTGCACTTTTCCAAACTATTTATTAGCAACAAGCCTGACATACCAGCAGTTGGAAAGATTTCCATTCAGGAATTTTGAACTGCATTCCCTTCCTATCCTAATGACAAGTGTAAGACTTTGCTCCCTGAAATGCAAGTGTTAACTGCTTTGAGGGCAGCTCCAAGGCAATGTTTAAAATCTTAACACAGTTCCTTCCTTCAGGATTACAAAGTATTTAAGAAACTTAATTCTCTTAAAAGCAAGATGACTTCTTGCTTTAAAAAAGTGATTTGATTATATCAAGAGCCTTAACCTCCTTTTCTACAGCAGTCATTCTCACCATTATTTTATGTCAAAGCAACACATTAAAGGAGGCCAAGCTTGTCTCCATGCCTGGGAGTTCACATACTTCAAGTGGCTGTTCCTCCCGTGAAATCAGGGCTGTGAGGATTCCCATATTAGGCAAAGGATTGACAGATTGAACCTTTTATTTCCCAAAAGCTTACAGTCCCCCAAGATCACACCACAAGGCAAGTGAACACCTGAAGTAAAAGCCAGAACACCTTTCATGCAGAAGAGGCTGAGGAGGAGAGAGGGAAAAGCAAGTTTGCAGGCAGTTGTATCACAGGATTGGGTTTAAAGAGACAGCTAAAATAACTGCACTTATTCTTCCACTCAGCAGTACCACCCTGCTGGAGGAGATAAGAGGTGAGAACAACTTTTCCAAGTATGCACAACATAGGGAAAGCAGTCCTAACACGTCAGTACAAGCAGTTGACACACGTTCTCCAACAAGTTTCTGTCATTTTCAATCCAAGTTAAAAAAAAGCCACCTTTTGATCCTGGGGGCATTATCCAATACACTGCTCAAAAAGACATTGCAAATATTTTACTGAGACCAATAAAAAGCTGTAAATTCAACATGCTTATCTCTGAGGTGATGGTGGGAAAATAAATGCATTATAATTTGACACTAACTACAGACTGGAACCTGATTCTGATGTCACTGGAACAACAACTGCGTAAGAGCAAATTAAGTTCTACTCTCAAATATCAATTCACTGGATATTGCTTTCTACATTCCATGTCCACACTTCTTATCAGTTCAAGTCTTCAACATTTAGGCTTCTGTCCCAGTCCTTTAAGAGAAACCTGCAGCAGGAAATCCCACCCAGCCACACAAAAATCACCAATATCTAGGGCTGAAAATGCAATCATCATTTGCTCATCATCTGCACTGAAAAAGAAGCTGAAAATACATTTAGACAAAAAAGACAGCAACAAACTACAGGAGCCATCTCCCCTCCTAGTAAAGCATATCAGAATTTCCCTCATACAGAGTGTAAGTAGAGGCCAAGTAACCAAGCTGAGAACAAGAAATCCTTCCCCAAAAGACTCGTAATGCAGTCTTAGACTTTTGCCAGTCCTCTCACCCATTCCTCCATGATAGAGCAGGGCCACTCTTAAAATAAGCTGGTTTTTCATGAATCATTTCTGCAAAGGCCCAAATGGACTTTTCTTTCACCTTACACTTGATTTCCTGTTAGTCCTGCTTGTAAGTAAGTTCAACAAGTGGGCATCAAACAGGAATTCCAATATCCAGCTTACCTGCATTTACTCTGTAACTTCTTCTGGACTGCCTTGGATGCTCAGCAGTGCCATCTTGGGTGGCAAACTAAGTTTTTCCAACCTTAAAGAGAAGCCAGCTACTAACCATAATAAAATTAGCATAGCCTTTCTTCTTTTTCCTGTTTAGTCAATTGAAGGAGGTACTTATTCAGCTTCAAAGATCACACTTCACACTAAAATGAGATGTAAACCAGTCTTGTTACTTCAAGGAGTAACATCCCTGTGGAGCAGCCAGAATTCTCAGTGACAGATTCCAGGCAAACTGAACAGATAACTTTAGGAGGATGTTCACATGCTTACACATCCTGCAGAGATAATTATGGCCCTAGAACAGGGATGTGGGCTCCCTCCCAAACACTAAGGGGGACAAGTGAGCTTCTTGCTTTGCTGCAGAGCAAGAACACAAGTCAAATAACTTGGGGAGTTGCAGGAAGGAACTTCAAAAGTTCTTCCAACTTTTATGTTCAAAGTGTTTCAAAAAGCTTTGGCAAGCACGTGAAATCTTGTTTTTTTCTGGAAATGAACACTACACAGAATATATTATTTCAGAAATAAACAGAAGCTAAAGGTCAGGCAAGTTAAGTTACCAATACTCTCAGAACACAAGCTTCTATTATGTATTAATTTGCTCCTAGAAAAGCCTTGATTATAATCCTTATCCTAAAAGACATCACTTATTTCTTATCAGTCATTTCTTTGCAGCTAACTGAAGCAGCAGACATCAGTGTGAGCCGTGCTTTCACAAACATCTAAAACTTGCTCATTTCTTTGGTCTTTCAGACCCCAATCCCAACCCCAGAAATCGACTCCCTACACAGCACCATGACCTAAAAATCAGCTACAGGAGGAGATTTTAACTCTCTGAATCATATCAAGAACAACCTTCCAAAACCAAGGAAAGCTACTTCTTCTACCTTTCCTCCGGGACATCTCAGGAAGTTCAGGCTGCTGAGAATGTTTTAAAAAAAGAAACCCAGTCCTACTTCAGCAAGAGTAAAGTCTAAAGAACCACCACATATAAACATTTCTGAAAATTTTCAGTTGTTGACCAATGGCAAATGCAGCACATCTGCCTATGAGGAAACTTAGAAAATATTTTTTATGCCTTGTTCACCTCAGATAGTTGAGGTTAGAGACAAAACCTGAAATACTAACAACTAGAATAGTAAGTTTAAGAAATAAATGCAGCCTTTAGCAGAAAGCTGAAAAAATGCACTCAGGCAGCTCATAGATCACATTGTAAGGCACAGCATGCAGCAACAGTAGAAAAAGAAAGAAAAAGAAATTAAGTAAATTAAAGAACAAGACAACAACTCAGCCTGATTTTAAAGTTTAAACCTTCCCATTCAAAGACTGCCATGAATATAAAAAAGTCATCCCAGGGATGAGATCTCTTCATAACCACAATACAAAAACAAATTCAAACCTAACTTATCTAAGGTGACATTTGACTGAAATTTGGCAGTTTTCCTTATGAGTGTCCTTGAAACTTCCACGGACTGTGACAAGCTGGACAACAGTCTAGTAACAACAGGCACAAAGTGAAAAGTACTTTTATTACAGAGCTGAAGTGAAGCCTGTGATGGTGCTGGAGATCAACACCACTGTGGTGCACATCCAAACCAACAAGGACACACAATTCACACCTGCATTCCCATCTGCCTATTTCGTCTGGTTTGGAACTTGGGAAACTCAAAGCTGAGGATGATGTGATGCAGCCAAGAGGAGATAAGCGCTCTTCTATTACACTGGAGGAAAACCCCAGCCCTTCTTCCCCCAACAGACCTGCTCCTGTCCAGGCTGGCCACCATGAGGTAGTGTCCCTTTTATTATCACAGCAGGAAGAGAAAACAATTCCTCGTCTATCACAGTCAGTGCTACTTTAGTAGTGCAGTCAGTAAGCAAATATTAATCAGTGATATTCCAGCAAACCACAGGGACTGCAGGTGGCACAAGGTGGCTGAGGAGTATCAGGACTGTTGTGAGATGTGGCTCAAGCATTCCTGTGCATCCAACAGGAGCAGGAGCTGCCTGGCCTCCTGAACCAGGGCAGGCTGTCACGTTTAAAGCAATGCTTTTACAACAATCCAAGTAAAACTGCTCTGTGCTAGAACTACTTCTCTGCTAGCTTTTGGTTTAAGCTGCAGGCAAGTGAACGTGAAAAGCAAAGAATACAGCCTTCCTCAACTCCACTCCCTGCTTTCAAAATAATTCCAGCTGAAAAAACAAAAACCTGGTGCTATTATTTGAGGAGGTACTGCAACACAATTATTGATTTTATGGTAACCTAGGACGTAACAGCTGTTAAGCAACACTCAGTAATGGTTCAGGAGGAGTTAAAGGCCTCTCCTGTTACACTGCTGCTCTTGTAACTATTCCAGCCTATCCCTCTGCTTTATTTCACTGCACAGGCACCCTTCTGCAGGCAGGCACCGACCCTCCACAGCTGTACACACAGACTCTATCACCCAAGTTGTTCCACGACTAAAGTTCAGAAGGAACTACGAGTGACATGTGTATGTTTCCACTGCTAATGATGACACAGCTAATGAAAGGCCGTTTATTACAGGTGTGCTGGCACTTTTATGACCTTGAGAAAACTATGCAATAATCCAATGCTTTGAGATTATTAAACGACACAGTTGCAAAAACACAGAAAACTGAGCAGAGCTGAGAGGGAGAGAGACCAGTCCTCGAGCAGCAAAGCAGTATCATTTCCTCAACTTCAATCTCTGTGCTCTTTTAAATTATTCAAATTGCAATGCTGCCAAATACAATCAAACTTTTCCTGATGCTCAGAAGCACTGCTTTTCCTCCCTGTAAATCAAGCCAGGTGAGTTGTCACTCCCTATCTCCCCGTTTATAGTGCAGCTAGATTTCCCTATCTCTAGCTGGTAAATCAAGCAATTGAAACCAATCGCGGCACATGGCATCTGCTAGGTTTTGTTTAATTGTGCCCAGTCCAATCGTTCTGCTTCCAAATTGAGAGTTACACAACAAAGATGTTAAAATAGTTCAGTGTTCCAGTGCAGCGCTAAAAACCTCACATGATCCAACTCGGCGTTCGAGTCAGTACAACCCTCCCAAGTCCCAGGTGCCCCCTCGCCAAGCGTACGGCAGGGAGACTGCCACGAGCTCTCAGCTTTCTTAAGCCATTCCCGAGAAATAACCACACTTTAAGAAACACAGTGCGCAGACTCCAGCACACCCGAGGCTAAACACCCAGCCAAAGCCATGTCCCATCCCCACCAGGGGACAGATTACAGGCAGGAGCAGCGCTGACAGCGGAGCGCACCCGCTCCATGTGGGGACGGCCCGACAGGGATCAGGGATCCTTCCCCGAGCTGCTCCCTCCGCAAGCGGACGCGGCCCCGGGAAAGTCGGCGCCCTCCGGGCCGCCTGGCTCCGGTCCCGGCAGCGTGCAACGCTAGCGCCCCGCGGCCCCCGGGCCCCTCCGGGCGGCGGCCCCCGCTCCGTACGGGGCCCGGGCACACCCGGCGAGGCTCGGCCGCACCGCAGCGGGGAATAAGGTCACCGACAGCGGCCCCCGGGCCGCCCCCGCTCCGGGCACGGGCCGCAG